>CM035092.1:69369123-69405405 GCA_020205505.1 Panax japonicus | reverse complement strand
TAAATAAATCCATCATTTATATCCGTATCAAATAAATATTTCCTTATCATATAAATCAATAATTAATTATTCACAAATAATATTACAGAATCATAATTATGACAACCAGGTGGTTCCCATGAAAGAGGGGGCTTTCCGATAAGGATTTCTCCTTACTGGCGCGAAATTAGGTGACCAAACCCCTCATTGACAGAACTTTCTAGACATTTCCAATAATGCTATCTAATAATATTATTCAAATAATATGAATTATTGATATGATAATGGGAAATACTGTGCAGTGACAATTATTGAAACCACAATAATATAAAATATCAATGCATCAATTATTGAATCAATAAAATAAAATATTGAACAGTAATTACTGTAACAATTATTGAGTAGTGCCCTCTTACGTAAGAATCAATAATTCAAAAATACTGTGCAATACCGCGTGCTACTGTGCAACCACGCGTATTACTGTATTTTAACCATCGGGTATTCCAACAGTGTTAACGGTAACAACTACGTCGTTATTTATAAAAACTCAAACTTGTCATTTTTCTTCGTCCGACAGTTATTCTGTTATGAGGCCCACGAATGGCTGCGCCGTCGTACGAATATTCCCCGACAACAAGAATATTCCTCGACCAAATGAATATTCCCCGACAGAAATGAGTATTTTATAACCACTTGCGTATTTTAAAGTGTCTGAGTTTTTAGATTCGGTTCCTATGATGGACATTTTTAGTTGTAAGCAACTTGTACATTATTTTACAGTGTCTGAATTTCCTTGGATGGCTGTCATGCCCATAAGGAGTTCGGCACTGCTGTCTATTATTTTCTCGAGGATGCTTCGCATCTCGAAAATAAAAGTAAACAAGTTGAACATTTAATAAAATGAAAGTATGAAAAGGTCTTAATTCCTATTGAGCACATGGTTTGAAAAACCTCTTTTATAAAACTTCATTGCTATATCTTGGTTAAAACTGATTTTTTCTATAAAATTCAAACCTTGGGTATATAGGTGCGAACGAGGCCTCGCACTACTTTCAAATAAATTGCACATTGATCCACACACACACACACATTCATATAATAATTTTTTTGAAGAGTGGCGGTCACCGTGGTAACACAGATGTCGGGGGGTGCCTAACACCTTCCCTCCGCATAATCAAGCCCCCGAACCCTTAATGAATCTCGGTTTTACAGACCCGTTTAGCAGTGTCAAATCATTGGGTCAATGTGCTAACCTTTTCGGTTGCGTTGGTGAAACCAGTTAAATACACCAACTGGCGACTCTTAAAGTCAATCATCGACATTATACATGTTGGACCTTTTTCACTTGTTTTTTCAAACAAATCTCACATTAACATGAGAACACCATAGAACAAGTAACGAAAAGGAACACCAAAAATCCCGACGTCGACAATAGGATAGTCCACGTATATAGGTTATTCTAACAGAATAATAAAGAATGGAATTACAGAAGTTCTCTTCATGAATACAAAATAAATAATACCCCTTACCGTAAAAGAAGAGTATTACGACTGGTAGGGCGAGTATATTCTTGAAGAAAACTTACACTACGCTCAAAGCTTTTTAAAACTCTAAAGAAATACGCTTGAGATTATAGAAGAGAATTCTCTGAAATTTCTGGTGTGATTTCAATTCTAACTAACACTACTACAAAACAGTAAATAGACAACGCGGAAAAAACGTTGTGGTTTCATTCCGAAAAACGTAGTGGTTAAAGGTGTTGTCTATTTGACAATCTTACACAACGTTTTTAAAACGTTGTGGTTTATCAAAATACACAACGTTTTTTGGGAAAAAACGTTGTGGTTTTGTTTTCAAAAAAATTGGCAGAGGCTTAAAAACGTTGTATAATGTATAATTTCGCAACGTTTTTTTGTAAAAACGTTGTTGTTTATTATATAAGATAACGTTTTTTAAATGTTGTAGAATAAAAAATAATGTTGTTTTTTAATATTTAAGACAACGTTTTTTAAATGTTGTAAAATAAAAAAAATAAAAAAAAAATATTGTTGTTTAATATACCAGACAACGTTTTTTAAATGTTGTAGATAAAAAAAAAATAAAAAAAAAGATTTTGTTCATCTATATTACCAATGCACCTGCAATATAGCCAAAATGTATCAATCATTCAAAACATCCCAATAATCCACGAAAAATATACCAAAATGTATCCATATATGCTTCTCAAATTCACTTTTTAAAGAATTTGATTATATGCATCCACAAAATAAACCAAACTATCCATAAAATTAAGCTACTAACTAAGCATGTGCAAAAAAGCCTAGTTCTCCCAAAATATGTACATTAATTCATCTAACGTATTCACCGTTACTCAAGGCTCTACATATAGCTGCTCACGTACGTTGCCCACTCATCCCGTACTTCGTCAATTTGTTCTTGTGTGTACGTTAATCCACATGCCTTGTCCCACTGCAATAAAAAAATAACAAATTTAGTATACTGCTATATGTACTACTCAGATACAATGCAATGATACAAGCAGTAACTGCTAAGATGTAACTGCTAGCTATACTGTTACACTTGCTATAATGCTCAAGATACTGCTACTGGCAAGACAAACTGCTAAAATAAAATTTCAGAGAGAAGTTGAACTGCTACTGGCAAGATGTACTGCAGCTAAATAAGAACCCACACAGTTGAACTTGCAGAGTTAAAAAACAAACAAACTAATATCTCTCATTTCATCCATCATTTTGCACACAAACACATTTTCAGACCTTAGCTTTAGCCATTTTCCATTCAGCCACAATTACCATATATGAGCATAAACACATTTTCCATTCAGCCACAATTACCATATCAAATCAAATCAAAAGGGGGATATAAACACAGGGTCTGCCTGTACCAACAAAATCAAACTTCTAGCAGGAAGCAATCCCTGCTTTCTTCTTTTCACAGAGTTAATTACAAAAAAGGCCTAGTACTTTTTTAACCTACAGAGACTAAAAGCAGCAGTACCCATCATCCACAACCTGTATTTGCATTTCCAACAAAAATAAAACATCCACAAATACTGCGATTACCAGTATCAGCCAAGCCAACCAGGGAGCTAAAACAAGAAAATACTATAAGAGATAATACTAAAAAGACCAGCAAAAATAAAGGCAATATGACCATCCAAAGAAAAATAAGCACCTTCACCTAAACTGTTACCCACTAGCTGAATCATTAGAGAGACGTTAACATATCTTACAAAAGAATCATAACTAGAGAATGCTTGCAGATTGACACCCACAAAGGCAAAACCAGAGACAATAAAATAACTAACTCCTGATATCGACCCTTACACAATAAAATAAACTTTTAGTTGCAAAAAATAACTAACCTTGGATACAAATTCCAAACTACCATCCTCAACTATCTCCTTCATAAAACGCATCACAAAATACCCGCACTCCTTGTGTGTTGGTTGTACAGGAGTTCCCTAAACACAATTAGTAATTATGTCATGATAAATCAATAAAAATAACAAATGTCCATAAGTAAACATCTTATGCACATACCACCAAGATTCTCCATTGTGGCGATTTTCGTATTTGATTATTGCTTTGCCCATTGTAAGCTTTAATGGCACTGCATGAGCAAGAGGGTGACACATATAACATCATGCACATAATTCCAAAGACGATTTATTAGAAGAAATATTATTGTAAAACTTTCCAACTGAACTACTGTAAAACAAAGTAATTTGGAATAACATACGTGTTCACAACTTGTTTCCACTCCTCATCGATTCTACGGTACTTGAGGGAATCCATTAAGTACACATTATTATTGTCCAGATTGACAATGGTCAACACCCAATGATATCTATACAAATATCAGCCACAAACACATCACTATACTTAAACCATGAGTTTTAATAAAAAAGGTAAAGAAATTTACCATTCTAGATCGAACTAAATATAATAAGTACTAACCCGGAGTTGTAAGGTATCAGGAAATACGTGCCAAGATGTGCTCTTGAAAACTGAGATGCTATGTAACGTGTTTTTTGAGAAATGCTTCCACAACCTTTAGCTCCAACCCGAGCAGGGTCCACAAAAGCAATCATCTTTAACATATTTGTCTTCTTCAACACATCATATAAGTACCTAATAATTGAAAACCGTTAACTCAGTTTTCTTTCATAGTACCAAATAAGATTTATTTAATTATACCTCATGTACATCACTATGCAAGTGCCTGATATTTCTGACATGGCACCAAATTGTAGAATGTCTTCATACAAAATATGGGTTGGACGAGAAAACCCAAAAATCTCCTCCTCCATCACAATTTTAATGGTGTTTCCCTTTAATTGGAGGGTATTTTTGGCATATCCACACAACACCTTTAATGAGCTTGGCATCGGACGCAGGTTATTCGATTCAGAACTTGTCTTGTCAAACTTTAAGCATTTTCCATGTTTCTAGATACAAACACAAGAATATATATTAATGAAATCAATAATATGTCAAACTTCTTGTTATATTACGCAAAACATTAATGAAATCAATGACATATACCTTTAATGGTGGCATCTTTTTGTTATCATTGTCTTTTTCTTACCATTGTCAACATCCTCCTCATCAATCCAAATTTCATTTTTTTTAACAGCAGAACAACTAGCTTTGTCTGAAAAATGTGCACCGTTAAGGGCGATGGGAGTCAAGTAGTGACTTGGGGGAATTGTTTCACCTGGGGCAGTACACTTTCCATCCAATTTTGCCTCTATTTGCTTAATCTTTTGCACCCAAAAATCTCGCTCCTCCGCTACAAGTTTTGTTGCCACAAGGTTCCCCTTATCTCGCTCTTCTTTAAGAAGTTTGTCGACAGCTTGTTTAATACATTGGCTCACATTCTCGGTTTGGCGTCTTGGTAGGTGAAAGTAGGAACTTGGAGTCACATAACCTCCCACACCTCTAACTCGTCCAGCACGCTCTGAAGTCCCCAATGCCATTGTGAGAATATCATGGCTGCCGTTCACAGTCAACGAACCTTCATCTACTTTTTTCTTGAATTCATCCTAATGCATTAACAAATAATTCACATTAACAATAAAAACCAAACTGCCACAAAGAAAGAATTCAAAACATCAAATGATTTTCTTACAATTTCCTTTGCTTTCTCAGCTGTCTTCTCATCTGGAATATTCCCATGCTTATCTTCCCGGCCTTTCCTCCACAATGTTGCTCGATCTATGTCACCTTCCGCCATTTTTTGCAGCTGTTTCATATAAACAAACAATAACATTTTAATAATCCTTTTTTTCCAGCTGTTTCATATAAACAAACAATAATAATCTTACAAAATTCTTACTAACCAGTTCATCCTCCAATCCAACATATCCTTTACGTGACAAGCGATGATGATACTGATATTATGCACGTATTGATTGTTGTTTCTTATGTAATGCCTGCAAAATATGAAGGGAAAAGTGGTTATGTAATTTGAGAAGCAGTGATTTATTTATTGAATTAAAATGGAAGAAAATGTACCCTAAACTCTTCAGTAAACCTATGGGCTACAAAGGCTCTCCAAGCATCAGGTTCAATGAAAGAATATTCTTCAGGGGGGTCACATAAGACTTCTGCTTCATTTTCGAAAGGATAAACATAGGTATTGGTCAGTCTAGACTTAAACTCTCGCCATTTACATGCTGCTGATCTTAAAATCATTTTCCTGCTTTGAGGAGCTATCACAAACGCCATCTACACAAGCAGATCACACGATTAAAAATATCAATACATGTGACATTGAAGAAAAATAAAACTACATGGGAAATTTAATCAACTTTCACATACCTCTACAGCTTCCAAAATCTTCTTTTTTGTATCTAACTCCACAGCTTTCCATTTTGTAATGTCAATTCGGACCTTTGTACGTGCTAATACCCCAATGTAAGACTGCATTTCATTTGCCATCTTTCCATGAGGTTGCCCATTTTTATTATACTCCACAACCTTTCTAACGCCTTGAACTTTTCGCTTAACTATTCGCTGCATTGTGTTAATGCCTCGTTTTCTTTTTGCATTACTGGAGATTGTCTCAACTTCAGATTTAAGACTGTTTTGAGTCTCCAAAGCAGCTTGCTGCGTCTGACTAGCCCCGGCATATTTTGAACTAGCTTTCTTTTGTTTAGGGGACGAAATAGGTTTCTTGGTTGAAGGGGAGGAAATAACTTTCTTCTTGCGAGGGGGTGACATAACTGTTTCTTTATTCTGCACAAAAATAAAAATTGAGTTAGAAACTGCTTAAACGTAACATTATTAACTGCTGGAAAATATAAATACATGTGAAAAGTAACATCTTGCTAGCAAATAAACATTCAATTCGTAACGAAAAACTGCTGAAGTCAAACAAGTTAATAACTGCTGGAAAATTAACATTTTAACTGCTTAAACGTAACATTATTAACTGCAGACCATTTACACTGCTGGAAAATATAAATACATGTGAAAAGTAACATCTTGCTAGCAAATAAACATTCAATTCATAACGAAAAACTGCTGAAGTCAAACAAGTTAATAACTGCTGGAAAAGTAACATTTTAACTGCTTAAACGTAACATTATTAACTGCAGACCATTTACACTGCTGGAAAATATAAATACATGTGAAAAGTAACATCTTGCTAGCAAATAAACATTCAATTCATAACGAAAAACTGCTGAAGTCAAACAAGTTAATAACTGCTGGAAAAGTAACATTTTAACCACATCGTAACTGCTGGAAAAGTAACATTTTAAACTGCTAAACTTAACATTTTCAACTGCTGGAAATTTAAACTGCTGGAAAATATAATTAAAACTGTTGGAAAATACAGCTGTACGTTGGAAAATAATTCAATTCATAAATACAATTGCTGGAAGTTAAGCATTCAATTCATTGAGTTCTATTAATTGCCACAAGAGTTCCTATTCCTTATCAATCCAAATATCCTCACAGTCAGCTCTCATGTATTGTGAGTTGTCCTCGTGAAAAACATCATCAAATGTCTCAACTGCAGGCATACCCCTTGTAAAGGGTTCATGGTCAATTACAATGTCCCCTAGCTCATCATCACTGGCACAATCATTATAATCCCTATTTGGGGTTGATAATACAACTGACCACATAGAATCTAAAGGATCTTCAACATAAAAGACTTGTTTGACTAGGTTAGCCATAACAAATTGATCATTTCTAAAACCTATCCTACCAAGATTGGCCAACGTAAATCCAAGTTCATCTACTTTAATGCCATTATTGTTCTCAACCCAATCGCACTTAAACATAGGTACTCTAAACTTATGATAATCTAGCTCCCATATTTCCTGAATGACCCCATAGAAACTCATGTATCCCACAACAGGATTTTTATCCTTTGCACTAGAAAGCTGCATTGTCTTTGCCACTAGGTGCACTCCACTATTTTGAACAGCTCGCACATCATCACGTGACTTGGTGTTAAAGTGCAGTCCATTGACAATGTAGCTTTTATACTTTAGTACTTCCATACACGGGCCATCCGAAAGCCACCGCAAAGTTTCTGTTATGTCATTGGATGCTTGGGTAAGTTCATGTGAAACCTGAATCCAAAAAATATAAATCAAGAAACAAACAAGAGCAACCATCAAACAATTACAAAGATAAACACAATTTTACCCTTTTGCGAAACCAATCAATGAATGTGTGATTGTGCTTATCTTGTAGCCACTTTGTTCTTTTTTTGAATCTCGGATAAGTTTCTTTCAGATGTATCATATGTTCACTACATGAAATAGAAGACAGTTAGATTTTAGTCGTTGAATTATAAGACAAAATTCTTCTATCTTATATAGAAAAAACGTTTAAATTACCTGATATATGGTTCAACTTCATCTGTGTTTTCTAATACACAACGATGTGCTTGGTCTAACATGTCACGCTTCGTAGATTCTACGGTAGCACCAGATAAGGGTTGTGTACGACCCATTCTTCGCCTCGATGGGATCCCAATAGTACTAACATCATATAAATATTCCTCACAAAACTCTGAAGCTTCTTCACCAATATAACATTCAGCCATGCAACCTTCAGGCCGATTACGATTACGTACATACCCTTTTAATACTTTCATGAATCTTTCAAATGGATACATCCATCTAAAGTAAACTGGCCCACATAATCGAACTTCTCTAACAAGATGTACCACGACATGAATCATGATATCAAAGAATGATGGTGGAAAATACTTCTCAAGCAAACACAAGGTTACCACTACATCAGCTTGCATTTTATCTAGTTTTGAAATGTTGATGACTTTGTCGCATATCTCATTAAAGAAAAAACACAATCTGATTATTGCATACCTCACAGGTCTTTCCATCACCGAACGTAAGGCAACAGGAAGCAATTGTTGCATTAAGGTATGACAATCATGAGACTTAAGCCCATAGAGTTTTAGGTCTTGCAATGATACAAGACTTTTGATATTAGAAGCGTAACCTTCTGGGACTTTCATGCCATGCAAAGAATTACATACAACTCTTTTCTCTGCCCTCGATAGATTCCAAGTACTTGGAGGCAAACGTGTTCTTTTTCCCCCAAAATCTGGTCGCAAATAAGTCTTAACCCCCATTTTTAAGAGGTCTAATCGAGCTGCAACCCCGTCTTTGTTTTTACCTGGAATCTCCAATAATGTACCAATAATGCTATCGCATACATTTTTCTCAATATGCATAACATCAAGACAATGTCTAATATGAAGAAACTTCCAATACTCTAGTTCAAAGAATATTGTCTTCCTCTTCCAACAAGGTCTGTTATCCTTGTCATCAACAACATGAGTCAAACCATCAACCTTTCTAAATACTTCCTCTCCCGTTAGTGACACAGGAGGTGGTCTAAATTATTGTTCTCCATTAAATGTTACTCGCTGCTTCCGAAATGAATGATCTTGAGGCAAGAATCTTCGGTGGCCAATGTAACAAACTTTTTTACCATGTGTCAACCTATGGCTAGGTGTATCATCGCCACATATAGGACATGCTTTATAACCTTTTACAACACATCCAGATAAGTTCCCATAGGTAGGAAAGTCATTAATAGTCCACATTAATTGGGCTTTGAGCATGAAGTATTCTCCTCTAAATGCATCATACACCCCTGGAACCCCCTTCCACAAACACTTCAAATCATCAATCAATGGTTCCAAGTAGACATCTATATCATTACCAGCTTGTTTAGGACCCGAGATCAACAAAGTCAACATCATGAACTTTCTTTTCATACATAACCAAGGCGGAAGATTATAAATAATCATTATAACAGGCCAACTACTATATCTACTACTAAGAGAACCATGAGGATTGATCCCATCAGCTGAAAGAGCAAGTCTAAGGTTTCTAGGGTCTTTACCAAACTCCGGCCACTTATCATCCACTAGCTTCCAAGATGGTGAATCTGATGGATGACGCATATGACCGTCGCTCATTTTATTATTAGCATGCCAAGTCAAACTCTCAGCTGTCCTGCTAGATTTAAACATACGTTTAAACCTCGGGATAGGAGGAAAGTACCACAACACCTTCGCAGGCACCCCTTCTCTTACATTTTCATTCTTATCCATCTTCCATCTTGAGAGAGAACATTTTGGGCAACTAGTTACCTGGTCAAATTCCTTTCTATACAAGATGCAGTGATTAGGGCAAGCATGTATTTTCTCATAATCCATTCCTAAGGCATGTAAAGTCTTCTTTGTCTCGTACAAGGAGCAAGGTAATTGGTTACCTTCTGGAAGAAGTTCAGTCAGAAAAATCAAGTGCTCTGTGAAACCAACATCACTCAACCCATGCTTTGCTTTCAAATTGTAGAGTCTAACAAGTGCACCTAACTTACTAAATTTACAACCAGGGTACAAGGGTTCATCTCCATCCCCAATCACATTAAGAAACTCACACGGATCATTTGAGAAATCCCCAAAACCATTATCTTCCATATCTATTGTTTCAGAGACATAGCCTTGTTCAGTAGTGCCTACAAAAGGTTTATTTGCATCTGCATCTAACATATTAGGTTCTCCATGCCATATCCAAGTGTGATAACTAGTATCAACCCCATTAAAATACAAGTGATCCCGTATAATTCTGGCACCAAATTTAAAAATGTTTCCACATTTTACGCAAGGGCAATGAATAAGATTCACATTTCTCGCGTTGTCTACCGCAAACCTCAAGAATTCATCAACGCCCAGTTCATACTCTCGTGACCTTCTATCAGCACACATCCATGACTTATCCATCTTAAAATAAACAAAACATGTCATCTAGAGTCCAACATTAAATATAAAACACTGAATAAGCACTCAGTTAATTATCAATTGGCTAAACTAGATAAAAGAAATGTTACTATTTCACCCAATGAACAAGATACAAATTACATTGGAATTTATGTCCACTTTGATATCAGTATCAACCACACAAGAGAAAACAGAGGCAAATGCTAGTTAGAAAACCAAAAACTAATGATTATATTAGCACATAAATCTACAATTCTGCATTCCAAAAGAAAACCTCCATTGAAGAACCACATTTACAGATAAATACAGTCAAAAAATCAGACCATATGACATTTTTGAAGAGAACCCAATATTAAAGTTCCAAATTAGCTCCAAAAATCTTTTAAAATTTCTAATTAAAACCTAAATTTTAGGGAAAATTAACAAGTGAGAAATTAAAACCTAACCACTGCTGCCACCGCAGCCACCCCTATGCTATCAATTTATGAAAGCAACACTAAGTTAACGAATCAACACTAAGTAGACTGTAAATGGGTTGAAAATACTAAGCAGACTGTAAATGGGTTAAAATTAAACACATGCAAGAACGAATCCAAAGAGATGAAGAACTTACAATGAAACCCTAGCCCCAAAATAGCTTCAAACACCCAATTAAAGATCTTCAGATTTCAGCCTCAGAGAAGAGGTACACCCAATCAGATCGAACACAACCAACACTGCATAACCAGAGAAGAAAATGTTATCTAATTGACGAGCCCTTGGAGAGAAGAGAAGGAACGAAGAGAGAAGAAACGAAGAGAGAAGAAACGAATAGAGAAGGAACGAAGGAAACCTCGACTGCAACTTCGAAGGATTCCGACCGAAGTTCTCTGCACTGACCTCTGCACTATCGAGCCCTTGGAGAGAATAGAAGGAACGAACGAGCAGGCACTGACCTCTGCACTATGCACTGCAACTTTGAAGGAAACCGATCGAAGGTATCCTCTGCACTGAACTGATCCGAGCCCTTGGAGAGAGAAAAAGACGCGTGTTTTAATTTTAATTTCAATATTTGAAGCTCCGTGTTTTTCTAATAGACAACGTTTTTAATTAAAAACGTTATCTAGTTAAAATCAAAAAAATGCTCTTTTAAATAGATAACGTTTTTGTATATATATCTACAACGTTTTTTCTAAAAACGTTGTAAAAAAAAAAACCACAACGTTTTTATAAAAAACGTTGTCTATTAAGCGTTGTCTATTAGGTACTTTGTACTGGTGTAAGCATCCTATTTATAGGAGAATAGAAGGGGTACTGTTAAGAAACGGACGCAACATTTATTTTTTTTAAAATCACGGACGGAATATCACAGCTTCACAGTTCCAACATATCAGTATTCATTTTTAAAGAGTTAGCCAATTACAAAAATGAACACATGCTAATATAACAGCTCGACCAATTAGGAAGCACCCTACTTTACAAGCTAATACTGCATGTTTGGAAAAGTTTGGCAATAATGTCTAAGCTTTGAAAAATCCTCCCATAACCTGTCAAATTCATCCATCAAGCTCACCACCACCCACCCACATGTTAATACAAATATCTATCTAATAAAATATAAATGATTTTGAATTTCCCGCTCACTTAATAAATCATCTGGGCTGTCCAAAGTTTGGGATAAATCCCACCGTTCATACATCTATCTAATAAAATACATCTATCTATCTAATAATCTAATAATAATTTAATAAAATACAAATGACTTTAAATTTTCCGCTCACTCAATAAATTATTTTGGTCGTTCAAAGTTTGAGATAAATCATATTGTCCATACAGTGCCGGAGGCACGGGACCCAGCTAGTAAATATATATAATATTAATACAACATCACTACCACCACATTTTCTCCCTCCCATTTTATTATCCCTTTTTTCTACGGTGCACTTTCACCCACACACACTACTTCACATGCACACATATATACATGTCAAATATATATATATATATATATATATATATATATATACACACACACACATTATAACTTCCTTCCGATTATTTGAAAAATGGATAAATGGGGGTTCATAAAATAAATAAAATTTACATCAAATACTTCATAAAAATTCCTTCAATATTTTTAACAACATTTATCATCATTATTATAATTCACAGTATTAATCGACCAGGTCGTTCCTAGGAAAGAGGGAGTTTTCCAATAAGAATTTCTCCCAATTAGCGCGCAATTAGATGACCAAACCTCTCCTTGACAGAACTTCTAGACATCGTTAATATTGTAACTAATAATATTAATAACTTTGTCGTCTCAATTATTGATTTAATAATATATATAATATCGACAATAATTGAATCAAATAACGTGAGATACTATGCAATAATTACTGTAGAAATAATTGAACAAAACTGAGTGACTTCTCACGTAAGCATCAATAATCAATACCGTGTGCTACTATTCAACCACGCGTATTACTATACTTTTACTACCGAGTAGTTCAACAGTTAACGGTAAAACTACCGCCATTATTTTCATAAAATATTTTTGTCATTTTCTCAAACCGACAATAATTTTGTTGTGGGGTCCACCAATGATTGTGCCATCGTACGAACATTCCATGTTAAAACGAATATTCCCCGACCAATCGAATATTATATAACAACTTGCGTACTTTGTAAAATTTATAAATATTACCCACAACTATAACATTATATCAAATTCATTCCATAATATTTAAAAATGATATTTATAGAAAAATCATCTTTATTAAAAAAAAAGTTGGGGTCTTACAACCTCCCATTCCTATGAAATTTCACCCTAGAAATTAGGGTACGTACCTGGTATGTCGAATATGTAAGGATATCTTGATTTTATTTCAGATTCTAACTCCCAGGTCATCTCCTCAACATCGTGGTTTCTCCACAAAACTTTGACTTGAGGTATAATTTTGGAGCGTAAAATATGTTCCTTCTTATCCAAGATTTGAACAGGAACCTCGTCATACGTTAAATCTTCCGCTATTTCGTCCGGTTCTAACTCAATAATGTGGTTCGGGTCTTCCACATATTTACGTAACTTGGATATGTGAAAAACGTTATGAACACGAGACATACTTTGCGGTAAAGCGAGTCTATAGGCTACAGTCCCTACTCGATCGAGGATTAAAAATGGGCCAATGAATCGAGGATTGAGCTTTCCTCTCTTTCCAAATCTCGTAACTCTTTTCCATGGAGCAACACGTAACAACAAATGATCTCCAATATCGAATTCCACGCTTTTCGATGAAGATCATCATAACTCTTTTGTCGATCTTGTGAGAATTTTATACGTTGCCGGATCGTTTAAATCTTTTTCATAGTCATATGTACCAACTCCGGTCCCAACAACGTTGCTTCACCCACCTCATCCCAGCATACCGGAGAATGACACTTTCTTCCATACAACGCCTCGAATGGAGCCATGCCAATACTTGCTTGATAACTGTTGTTGTAGGAAAACTCCACCAATGGTAAGAACTTATCCCAACTTAATTCCCTTGAAGTCAAGGACACGGAGTCTTAATAAATCTTCCAGAGTTTGAATAGTCCTCTCTGATTGTCCGTCCGTCTGAGGATGATATGCTGAACTAAATCGTAAATCCGTGCCCATAACTTTTTGCAAACTAACCCAAAATCTTGAAGTGAATCTTGGGTCTCGATCAGAAACTATGGATACTGGCATACCATGCAGTCTTACAATCTCGTTTATGTACATACGAGCAAGATGTTCAAGTGTATAAGTTTCTCGTATTGGTAAGAAATGAGCAGACTTGGTCATTCTATCAACAATGACCCAAATTGCATCTATGCCTTGAGAAACCTTGGGAAGACCAGTAAAAAAATCCTTGGTAATGTGCTCCCACTTCCATTCTGAAATTTCAAGTGGTTGCAATGGACCTTTTGGTACTTGTTGCTCTGCCTTGACTCGTTGACAAGTTAAACATCTTGAAATAAACAACGATATCTCCCTCTTCATATTGCCCCACCAAAATGTATGTCGAAGATCATGATACATTTTGGTACTCCCAGGATGGATTGCAAACGGTGTGTTGTGCGCCTCTATCATGATTTTATACTTTAAATCAGGGTCGTTAGGAACGCAAAGTCTAGAGTTGACTCGAAGTATTTATTCTTCATCGATTCCTTCCTTATTATTATTATTTGAAATTATTATTATTATTATTATTATTAATATTATTATTATTATTATTTTAAAATCATTATTATTAATATTACTATTATTTTGAAATTATTATTATTATTTTTATTATTATTATTATTATTATTTAAAGATAATAAATTTTACTACTCCACTTTATTTAAAGATAACAGAGAAGAGAAGTGATATGGCATTTCTGTTCTCCACGTAAGCAAAAAAAAAGGGCCAATTTGCACAGTCGGTATTTTGTCCGTTTTTTTGGACGAAAATTTTAAGTAATGACCATTTTGTAATTTTTTAGAGTATAATTATTCGATTGTAACAACAACAAAAAATCGATAACCACAATAAAAATCGAACCCTAGTACAGTGACAAAAAAATGTATTATCCCATTAATTTGAATATTAGTATAATTTGATATATTTATATTAGAACTGATATAAAACATTTCTCTTAAATAACACTGTCTCTTAAATAGTACTCTTTAATTAAAACTACGTCAATTTAAAAATTCTTTTAGAATACAAAATAATATTAAAATAGAGTGATCCCACTTGCTTTTCTTTTATTTTTAAATGTGCCACTCGCGACCCCATTTATTTTTTAAAAGAATCTTCAAAGTGACGTAATTTTAATAAATAAGTGTTTTTTAAGAGAGAGTGATATTTAAGAGAAGCGATTTAGATCTATCATATATATATATATATATATATAGTTTTTTATGTATGCGGGCCACCTTTAGCGACGGATAAAATTATCGTTAAACCTCATCGACCCTAAACGGTTTTGTCTGTCGCTAAAGGTGATCCGCATGCGAACCACCCTCATAGGAAGCGAACTATATATATATATATATATATATATATATATATATATATATATATATATATATATATATATATATATATATATATATATATGTTATAAAATTATGTCTAGATTCATTATATAATGGATGTCTAGTAACTCTCATGTCCATTGAGTTTTGTAACTCATGGCTCTTTAGTTTTGTAACTTACTAGTGTATTGATGATCTTACTTCTATAAATATGACAATTGTAAAGTGATGGAGAGATATATACAAAAGATTATGCAAATACACTCTCTTTGTTCTTGTCATCTTTGTTCTCTTGATTTTAGCAATACTTTATAATACGTTATCAGCACGATTCTCTACCCAATTTTGGAAAGAAAAGAAAAAAAAAATTCTCTCACTGTAAACGTACAGACATGAGAGTTTTTTGGGTTGCATTTTGTGTTAGAATTTGCAAGGACTTGGGAGTAAAACTCTTTGGGTGCAACAAAATATGTACACATGATGGTTGAAGCTTTCAACACTCTTTGCTTCCTTCCTCACTATGGTGTAAGTGGAACTTATTCCCTTGAGCTATATGTTTGTTTGCAATATGTTGTATGAATTGAACTCCTTTAGTCTTATTTAAATTTTAAAATGAAATTTAAGAGTATTTTTGTTTTCTCTCAAGTTTGAGCTGTTAGTAAGAAAAGGTTAAAAGTTTTCATTGGTTCTCCTCTCCTCATTGGGCTTAATTATTTGCATTGAACCAAAGTCCATGTTATCTTAATTTGAGGACTTTTCTGGTTAGAGATATGATACCCTCATCCCTCCCTTAATAATTGACTGAAGTTCCTTTGTTTGTTATTCTGCTTACGTTTTGTTTTGTAATCAAGTTATGAATTATACAAGCATCTGTTTCCTTGTTAAATTGAGAAAGAGAAATTAATGGATGTTGTTACATCATATCCGTATGGATCAGTATATAATTATATATACATGAAAATCCCTGAAGGATATAAAATGCCTGAAGCATATAATTTTACATCTCGAAATATGTATTCTATTAAGCTACAAAGATCTTTATATAGGTTAAAGCAATCCAGATGCATATTGTGGTATAATCGCCTAAGTGGATATCTTTTGAAAGAAGGATTTGAGAATAATCCAATTTGTGTATGCATTTTTATCAAAAGATCATAATATGGATTTGCTATTATTATTGTATTTATTGATGAAAGATCTTGCTCCAGAAGAGTCGACAAAAACAACAATTTGAGATGAAAGATATTGGTAAGGCAAATTTTTGTCTTGGACTACAAATTGAGCTATGGAATTCTTGTTTATCAATCAACATACACAGAAAAAGTCCTGAAGTAACTTTATATGGATAATGTTAATCCTTTAAGTACTCCAATAATAGATTGGTCACTTGATATCAAGAAAGATCCGTTTTGATCACGAGAAAATAATGAAGAAACACTTGGTCTTGAAGTACCATATCTTTGTTCAATTATTACTTTGATATATATTGCAAAATTTCTCATGACCTGATATAGCACTTGCAGTTAACTGACAAACAATATGGATCAAAACCATAGTAAGTTGGATCTGCTGATGCAGATATTATCACAATTTATGAAGTGAATGTATTTGGTTGAGATCAGTAATTCATCATATTTGAGTGAGATGTGGATCATCATCAATAATAAATAGTCCAACGATATTAAATAAAGATAATGTCGCTTGTATCACTCAAATTAGAGGATGCTATATCATGGGTGATAGAACCAAGCATATTGCACCAAAATTATTTTGAGCCCCAGAAGAATGGCGATATTGATATCAAGTATATATGATAATGTGATAATTTGATTGATGATTTTGACGGGGAGTAAAAGGATATGTGCTGATTGTACTCTTTTTCCTTCGCTAAGGTTTTTTCCCACTGGGTTTTCCTTTGCAAGGTTTTAATGAGGCAATCCCAAGGCACTAGAAGTTATACAAGAATATTGTACTCTTTTCCTTCGCCAAATTTTTTTTCCCACAGGCTTTTTCTTTGGCAAGGTTTTTAACGAGGCATATTCTTAGAAAATTGCTACAAAAGAACTCCATCCATTCTGTATGAAGACAATGCTGCATGTATAGCTCAATTAAAGGGAGGATACATCAAATATAATCTAGCAGACCAACTGCAACGTTTGAAGGAATGCATCGCAATATTGGAATGCGACAGTTGAAGAACTTAAGTATACATTCATGAGGGGGAGCTAATGCGCGCTGCATTTTTTTTTTCTTAACCAAGGTTTTTTTTCTGGTAAGGTTTTTAATGAGGCAGCTTTCAATGCGTATAGCTATACAATAGACATCCAAGGGGGAGTGTTATAAAATTATGTCTAGATTCATTATATAATGGATGTCTAGTAACTCTCATGTCCATTGAGTTTTGTAACTCATGGCTCTTTAGTTTTGTAACTTACTAGTGTATTGATGATCTTACTTCTATAAATATGACAATTGTAAAGTGATGGAGAGATATATACAAAAGATTATGCAAATACACTCTCTTTGTTCTTGTCATCTTTGTTCTCTTGATTTTAGCAATACTTTATAATATATATATATATATATATATATATATATATATATATATATATATATATAGAGAGAGTCCGGATCAGGTCCGTACTCCCGGATTTTGTTAAAATCCGGTCTTTTTTTTTTTTTTTGCTTTTTTTTTTGAAACAACTAAAAAAAAAAAAAATTTATGGAACTGAAATTTTTCCATAATACACTGTTTTGGGCGTGATTTGGATGCCTATAACAAAACATGTCTGTAAAGTCTGGGCAGACTGTACATACATTGGTTGGTGTGGGTGTTAAAAACACACCCAAAACAGTGTATTATGGAAAAATTTCAGTTCCATAAATTTTTTTTTTTTTTAGTTGTTTCAAAAAAAAAAAGCAAAAAAAAAAAATATATATATGAATCTCACAATAAAGTAAAAAAATCATAAAAAGTGTTAATGGTCCGGATTTTGATCCAGTCCGGACTCCCGGACTGGATCCGTGTTGATATATATGAATCTCACAATAAAGTAAAAAAATCATAAAAAGTGTTAATATCATATATATATATATATATATATATATATATAATCTAAAAAAGGAAGTTACAATTAAATTATATTGATAAACAAGAAATATATATGAAAGATAGTTCGTGTCTCGAAGGATCGAGTTCACTTGTATATTTGAAAACAGCTTACTCCACACCATAGTATAATTAGGTGGTTATTTTTCACATAAACCTTTAAATCTTAATCTAGCACAGTTCTTACCATATTTACTACACATTAACGCATACAAAAAAAATCAGTCAATAAATAAGAAACTATGTAATTTGAATTAATAAATCATAAACATGACAACTAATTATTGAGATGATTTTAAGACAACTGTACCTATATTAAATATCACTAAAATGACATAAAATTTGGCTACAGATTATAATTCTAATGCCTACCTCCAGCCCCAGGCCACGTGAGTTGTTGCTCAAGTTAGCATCAAGTGTTTATACGTACGATGTTTACATGACTCTTATTTGCTAACCCCTACCTAAATAATAAATAAAGGGTAATTAAAAGATGCCACACGTTCGGTTTTCTTTATAAATTGATGTGAATTGTACTTGTGTTGTTACCTTAATCCAAATCTTTTGGATCTGTCATATTTTTATTTTATTTTTATTTTTTTAAATATTAATGAATATTTATTTTTGCCGGTTTAAAAAATAAATAAAGGGTTTTGCCTACATAAACAATTTCTTTTATAAAAAAAAATAAAATCCATAAACTCAATAACTTGTCACAAAATATAAAAGGATTGCGTCATTAAAATAAAATAAAATAAAAACTGAAATAGTAGCTCTTATAAACAAAATAACAAATAATCAAAAAAAGATTAATTGTAACAACAACGCTACATAAACTCTTGAAATATAATTATAACCCCAAAATAATTTTAAAATATATATATATATATATATATATACAATCCGGAACAAGTGCATAACTCTTATCTTACTCACCCGTGCTCACCCCCCTTTAGCGATGGACCCGTCGACGGTTCGATTATATAACCGACGTCTATACTTTTAGCGACGTTATACGTTGTCCGTCGTTAAAAGTATAGACGACGGTTGTATGACCAAAATCGTCGCCGGGTCCGTCGCTAAAGGAGGGTGAGTACGGGTGAGTAAGATAAGAGGTATGAACTTGATCCTTGCTCTCTCTCTCTCTCTATATATATATATATATATATGGAAATGATCCGTGGAATACATTAGCTATTAACCCTGTTTCAACTAACGCTCATCCAGCCGTCCAAAATTGGAGTTAATGGCTGAGATGAGCGCCCAGCCGCTAGAGGGAGTAGCGGTCAGTCAAAATAACGTGTTTTGACTGGCCGTTAGAGGGAGTAGTGGCCAACATAAAAGAATTTGACTTAATTATTATTGATAATCCTAATTGTTCTCGTAAAATAAAATAAAATAATAAATAATTATAAGGATAATCAGTAATTATCTTTATACTTATCCTTATACTTATTAACAAAATAAGTATGTATAAGAATAATTACTAATTATTGTTTTATGATTTTTAATTATAAATAAAAAATAGTGATTGAGTTTATATATTTGAGTAGGAATATAATATAAATTCAATCCCTATTTTTTATTTATAATTAAAAATCATAAGATGATAATCAGTAATTATTCTTATACATAAGATTGAATTTATATTATATTCATACTCAAATATATAAATTCAATCTAATGTATAAGGATAATTACTGATTATCATCTTATGATTTTTAATTATAAATAAAAAAATAATGATTGAATTATGATTTTTAATTAAAAATAGAAAATAATGATTGAATTTATATTATATTCCTACTCAAATATATAAACTCAATCACTATTTCCTATTTATAATTAAAAATCATAAAATAATAATCAGTAATTATTCTTATACATACTTATTTTGTTAATAAGTATAAGGATAAGTATAAAGATACTTACTGATTATCCTTATAATTATTTATTATTTTATTTTATTTTACGAAAATAATTAGGATAATCAGTAATTAAGCCAAATTCTTTTATGTTGGCCGCTACTCCCTCTAGCGGCCAGTTGTTTTTACTGGCCGCTAAAGGTAGTAGCGGCCAGCATAAAAGAAATTTGATGGCCGCTACTCCCTCTAGCGGCTGGGCGCTCATCTCAGCCATTAACTTTAATTTTGGACGACTGAATGAGCGTTAGTTGAAATAGGGTTAATAGCTAACGTATTCCACGGATCATTTCACATATATATATTTAAGACCCCAAATTATTAATAAATAAAATTTAATTTCCTGCATTTATCATTTTGAAATAGTAAAGGTTGATTTGATTAATGTGGTTAGTTATGGGTAAAATGCGCAAATATTTTAAATAAGCAAGTGGTTATAAAATACTCATTGTTGTCGGAGAATATTTGTTTGATCGTGGAATATTCTTGTTGTCGGAAAATATTCGTACGACGGCGCAACCTTCTGTTGGCCCCATAACGGAAAGCAATTGGATGAAAAAAAACGATAAGTATAAGTTGTTATAAATAACGACGCAGTTGATACCGTTAATACTGTTGGAATACCCGATGGTTAAAACACAGTAATACGCGTTGTTGAACAGTAGCACACGGTATTGCACCAATTATTGATTCTTACGTAAGAAGGCACTACTCAATAATTGTTATAGTAATTACTGTTCAGTATTTTATTTTATTGATTCAATAATTGCTGTGTTGATTTTTTTATATTATTGTTATTTCAATAATTGTTACTACACAATATTTTTTATTATCGGAGCAATAATTCATATTATCTGAATAATATTATTAGATAACATTATTGGCAATGTCTAGAAAGTTCTGTCTAATGAGAGGTTTGGTCAACTAATTGCGCGCCAGTAAGAAAAAATCTTTATTGAAAAGCGCCCTCTTTCCTGGGAACGGTCTGGTTGCTAGTACTTTGATTCTGTAATATTATTTGTGAATAATTAAATATTGATTTATATGATGAGGAAAATATTGATTTTATGTGGATATAGATGGAGAAAATTTTTTAAGTGACAATTGTTAAAAATTGATATTTTATCTTTTCTGATAAAATAATATTTTATTATATTATTATAATATAATAATGGAGAAATTTTTACAATGAATGTGGGATATATGAGTATATAAGGATGAGGAGTATTTTTTTGTAAAAGTTGTTTAAAACATGTTAAGCATGTCCGTGGGTCCATTTCTTGACTGAAATTTGATTATAGCTTGTAAAATCTGTCGTTTATGGATTTCGGTCAATTTCTGTTTGGAATTTGGAAATATTTTCTTCTGCAAAGTTGTAGAGAATTGAATTTCCTATAAAAAAACGCGAGATTCGAATTTTCTGATAAAATGACTATTTATTATGAATTATTGAAGTTCTGAGGTTCCATAATAATTGATTTTTGGAAGTTTTAAATAATTATATTAACAAAAATATTTTTTTACATTGTTGGGACTCATTTAACATGTGATTAGGTGGCTGATTTCAGATGCTAAGTGTGCGTAGAGAACTTATAATATAAATATTAATATTATATTAAATTTTCTGCTTTGGTGTTCTAAGCATTTTTCTATAAATAGGGTGCTTAGGTTAGAATTGAAAAACACACCAGAAACTAAAGATTTCTCTCTCTTTCTCTCTCTATTATATCGAGCGTATTTTGTGAGTATTTTAGTACTTCGAGTATTACTATACGGTGCAAGTTCTTTTAGCACTATATCCAATATTCCAGTCAGAAGTACTATTCTTTTGAGGTAAGGGATAATAAGGGATTGTAAGGGAGATTATTTTCTTCATAAATGATATTATTTCTTCAATATCATTATGCCGAAATATTGGTTTGAACTTTTTATCAAATTTAGAACTTTTTCATGTCGGGGTTACTATTCATGAGTTACTATTCACGAGTACTATTCACGAAGCATGATGATGTTTTTATGAAATTTCTATCTTTTGGTGTCGGAGTTACTATTCACGTATACGACACTATTCACAAATACGATATTATTCACAGAAAAATTAAGTTTTCTTCTCTGTGTTCAAGATTGTCTGTTATGATTCCTATCTTTGATTGGATCTATGTTTTGATCTTTATTCTTGAATTTTACTCCAATCTGGTTATTTATGAAGTATTTTTGAACTTGGATTATTTAAAGTACGAATCCTTAATACTTGTTCTTTTGTTTCACTAGATTTGTTTTCTTTAAAATATTTTTCATCATCCTCAGTCCTAAATGATGATATTACTGAATATCTTTGGCTTGTAGTGCAAAGATGAATGATTTCTTGATGAATATCTTTGGCCCGTAGTGCAAAGATGAACAGGTGTTGAGATGAACATGACCGACTGATTAATATCTTTGGCCCGTAGTGCAAAGATAAACAGGTGTTTAGATGAACATGACCAACTGATGAATATCTTTAGCCTGTAGTGCAAAAATGAATATTTGATTCCAGATATATATTGATTGATGTTATAGGGATAAAATATCGACGATAAACTTTTAAATTCATATATAGAATATAGTAGTTTGCATTCTCTACTTGACTTTTCTAATGAATTATTATTTCCGCTGCGAAGATTGATTTAAAACTGGTTGTCTATTGTATTCTATTAGATTTTTCCCTGTTGAGAACTATAACGATAATTTGTTCTATATTATCTTAGTCATAATGTTCTTTACTGGGCTAATTGAGCTCACCCTTTTCCTTGTTGTTCCATTTTTCTTTTCAGGAGGCGAGAATGTAGCGAGTACTAGTCGGGGTGTGGAATGATGGTTCTAAAAGTTGTTCTAGTAGTCCTCACTATTTTATAAAATAGTATATCAATAATTGTAATGAAGACTTATTTGAGTGTGGATATTTTCTAGAAGATAATATTTGTATTTAAACGCACAGTTTATGTGTTGTCGTATTT
The DNA here is from genome assembly GCA_020205505.1 of Panax japonicus. NCBI lineage: Eukaryota > Viridiplantae > Streptophyta > Magnoliopsida > Apiales > Araliaceae > Panax > Panax japonicus. Next base: position 69,382,069 of record CM035092.1, on the reverse strand, counting down.
TGTACGACAATTGTATTAATGAAGTTGTAGTTATTTCTGTACCATGTATTTGACGACTCAGAATGGGTTGGATGGAATAGAACTATTTGAGGTCGTCACAATATATATATATATATATATATATATATATATATATATATATATATATATATATATATATATATATATATATATATATATACAGAACCGATCAGGTGAGGGCTCCCTTACTTTGTTAAAATGCGGACTTTTTTTTTGGTTTTTTTTAAACAACTAAAAAAAATATTTAATATTTTATGGAACTGAAATTTTTTCATAAAATAATGTTTTGGCGTGTTTTGAATACCTATACCAAAAAGTGGTGGTACAGTCTGTCCAGACTGTACATACATATTTTGTTATACGTACCCAAATCACATCCAAAACACTGTATTATGAAAAAATTTCAGTTCCATAAAATATTAAATATTTTTTTTAGTTGTTTAAAAAAAACCAAAAAAAAAAATAAAAAAGTCCGCATTTTAACAAAATAAGGGAGCCTTCACCTGATCCTGACCCTATATATATATATATATATGGGAAAATGTATATACACAGCTGTGTATTACACAGATGTGTATTACACAGTAGGCTATGGCGACGGTTTTTTGGGCTATAACGACGGTTTCACCCGTCGTCATAGCTATTCTGGGCTATGGCGACAGTTTACCATCGTTATAGCTCAAAAAATCTATCGTTATAGTCCTACTGTGTGATACACAGCTGTGTATATACATATACCCTTATATATATATATATATATGTAAATCCAATGATCTATATATGTAAAAGGTAATCATCTACCATTTTGGTGTGAACCATTATCTAGTTTTAGTCTCCAACTTGTTGTAAATTATTTAGATAGTGGCGTACCGACTGATTGAATAAACATGTCAAATAATTAGTCACATGTTCGTGACTAGACCCAAAAAGAAAGCTAGCAATTAATAACACTAGCTAGTAATATTAAGCGTACGTCCTGAAATATTAGTCAGAAACAAGTAGCTGGTTTCCATTCTTGAGCGTGCCAAAAGAGAGTTAGGTTTATAGTGATGCAACATATACAAAGCTACAAACACAAATTGCCAAATTCGCTTAAATCAAATTATTTTTTGTTGAAAAATCATTTTTTAAAGTTCACGTTAGTGATGAATGCTAAAACTCGTAAGAAGATTGATTTTCGATCGATAATTTGAAGTTTTTTTTTTTGGATTCTGATTCCAGACAAATTAAAATTGACAGTTTGTTTTAGTAATTTATAAAAAACAAGTTATATTTTATACGGATAATGTTAGTGATTTCAAATAATGTGGTATTGAATAAGATAAAGTGTGCTTTATGACATAATCAATCATAAAATATTTTATGATGACACATCATTTAAGACACTATATGAGACCAAAAATTTAATAACCCTAGAATTACCCATTTTATATAACATTAGCTGTCTAATATTTATATAATAAATATCATCTGAAATACGTACAGTTCTCTCGTATAAAAAGTGCAAATTATTTTTATAAACCGTTTAGATGGATTGTCCATTTTCAGGAACGGAGCCAGGATTTGATATTGGGGAGGGGAGGCAAAATAAACTTCCGGTCTTCAGACTTTTCAATATAAAAGGCTATGTCATTGAGCTTTCCAAGTCCCAACTCTAGAAAATAATTCTCACAAATCCTAATTTATGGCATTATTTCTTCTAACCACAGGTCCATAATCCCACTGTATTTACGAAACAATCCATTATCTCCACCAATCCTAATTCCTAGCATTATTTGGGACTTGAGAGTGCATATAAATCTCAATAAAAACAAATCTAACAATGCAAATACGCAATGAAAAGAAGACTTTGTTTGTTGGTGTGTATTGTGTAGTGGAGAATTGGAGATAATGAAATGAAATAAATTGCCACAAGACCCACAAAACACAAATTTAATCTCACAATTCAAGTGGGTAGCCTTAGTACTTAAAATTTTTTAAAATCTTGGGGGGCATGGCCCCCTTCAAAAAGGCCTAGCTCCGTCCCTGTCCATTTTGGATTGAGGATCCCATTTTGGGACATGTTGATCCATGGACTTTTCCAGTTTACTTGAGGAACACTTTATATTTTGAGACCATATCTGGTATATATAGACCTGATAAAATTGGCTCAAGCTCACACATCAAAATCTGGACAGTTTTGGCCCAACTTATTTGGACTATGCCAAAAAGTATATCAAAATTTGATCATAAATCAATCCAGGCTCGTGGGTCAGTCCGACCCTTCCGTTAAAAAGCGGGTTTTGAGCTTCATTTTTTCAATTTACCTAAACCTAGGCTGTTTTGATTCGGCCTATCAATAGCCGACTAAGCGATGACCCAACCTGTTTGGATCAGCCCGACCCGTTTACCAGATCTAGGTATATATAATTCTTTAAGCAAATCAAAGAAAGTGTGAAATGATGGTTTGATATGATCTATCGAATGTTGCCTTCAATTATTGTGCCATTTGATGGGTTAGTTTGATGTCATAATTAGGAACATTTGGTATTAGATTTTGCTATTAAGAATATTTTGTTTACTAACGTATCTAAGTATGGCCCACACTATCTAATTAAGAAGAAAATTAACAACATATTGTCAAGCTATATATAATTCAGCAGACGTATCTACGAAGAAATGTAATTTTCTACTAAATCAAATTATAAGTTATTTTTATAGACGGGTCCGTTTTAAATTGTCTAGAATCAGAATTCCATTTTGATACATGTTTGATCTATGGATTTTTTTCAGTTTACTTCAAAAACACTATACATTCTGGGACCATATGTGGGATATATAATTGCTTAAGCAAATTATAGAAAGTGTGAAATAATTGTTTAATATGATCTATCGAGTAATAGTGCTTTCAATAATTGTGGCTTTGATTGGTTAGATTGATGTCACAATTAGGACAATATGTACTACTTTGCTAATAAGAATAGTTTGCTTATAACTCGAGAACTTGAGTCCAATCGTAAATTCAGAGGTCTTGAATTTGACTCCCACTTGAAGCAGCATAGAGTTCATGGATTTCAGGTGTAAGCCCTTGTTCAGGGGGTGAGATTAGTCCGGCGCAAATCGGTGTTGTTAAATTTTTTGAGTTGAACGGTAAATTAGTGAAACTTTACCTTTCGACGGAACTCGAGTAAATTTAAAATGAATTGACTTCGTAAAGACGCTTTTTTAAATTATGAAATTAATCTATAAATTTAATTTATTATGAAATTATGAGTAATTTATTTTTAAGGTACAACATCAAAGAGTGATAAGAATTTTTTAAAAATAAATTGCAAAAGAATCACAAATAATAATTTTTATTTTTTATGTTATACCTTAAAAGAGGATAAGAAGTGTCAAACATATACCTCTGCACGAAAATTTATTCAACCACATACTCACCTTAAAAATGATATTACAACAAAATAAATAAGTGTAAATACCTAATTTTTTATTACAATATATATTGTAGAATCCTAATTAATTTCATTTACTTTCGCAAGAGATAACGAAAGCGTCAACAAAAAATTATACAAAATTATCAGTAAGTTAGACTGGTTGAGAGGAAATGAGTATTAGAAATAATGTGTGACACATAAATATTTGGGAAAAGATATTAATAAGACTAAACACTTAAAGTTTGCTTTGAAAAGAAAAAACAAATTTAAGAGAAAAGGAGTGTTTGGAAATTAAAAAGAAAAAGTTTTGCAACATACTAATTAAAAAAAAATCGACAAGCACTATTCAATAATTAAAATCATAAAAAAAAAATTCCCAGATACGTGTATAGGCAAAAATCACCCCAAAAAAATTCCCTACTACTGCTCCATAAATGTGTAAACAACGGTATCTAAATTGTAACATACTAATTTTTATAAATAAAGATGAATTTTCTATAATTATCGTTTTTGAATATTATGAAATAAATTTGATATAATGTTATAGTTGTGGATAATAGTTATAAATTTTGTAAAGTACGCGAGTTGTTATATAATATTAAATTGGTCGGAGAATATTCGTTTTAACAGAGAATATTCGTACGACGGCACAATTATTGGTGGACCCCACAACGGAATTAGTGTAGGATTGAGTAAACAACAAAAATATTTTATGAAAATAACGGCAGAAGTTTTATCGTTAACTGTTGAAACACCCGGTGTTAAAAGTACAGGAATACGCGTGGTTGCATAGTAACACACGGTATTGATTATTGATGCTTACGTGATAAGTCACTCAGTTTTGTTCAATTATTATTTCAGTAATTGTTGCATAGTATCTCACGTTAATTGATTCAATTATTGTCGATATTTTATATATTATTAAATCAATAATTGAGACGACGAAGTTATTAATATTATTATTTGCAATATTAACGATGTTTAGAAGTTCTGCCAATGAGAGATTTGGTCACCTAATTACGCGCCAATAGGGAGAAATCTTTATTGGAAAGCCCCCTCTTTCCTGGGAACGACCTGGTCGATTAATAGTGTGAATTATAATAATGATGATGAAGTTTTGTTTTATTAATATTATTAATGTAATAAAACAGAAAAACTTTTTATATAAAACAAAATATTTTTATAAAGTTATTCGTTTTATTAGACTATAAATAGAATATATTATATTCTATTATGGATAGTATTTTGCATAGTAAAATCTTTTTATATAAAACAGAATACTTTTATAAAGTTATTCGTTTTATTAGACTATAAATAGAATATATTATATTTTATTATGCATAGTATTTGCATAGTGTCTGCATAATATTTTGCATAGTAAAATCTTTTTATATAAAACAGAATATTTTGATAAAGTTATTCGTTTTATTAGATTATAAATAGAATATATTATATTTTATTTAAAAGATTTTGTTTTATTAGAATATTTTATAGTAAACCAATATGGACCATCCGTTTAAAAGTAAATCAATCTAGATCGTTCAGGAATTAGGTACTATTCAGTCCATTCTCCTATAAATAGAAGCTCATTCCTTCATTATTTCTTACGAATTCACTGAAACTCTAGAGAGAGAAACTATAGAGAGAAAGAAGAAAAGTATTCTGCAACTTCACTACTCCTATATCCAGTTGTTCTAAGGTAAGAGATATTATTTGTTGTACTTGTAAGGGGTATTATTTCTTTCTTCCGTTTTCATGAAGAGAACTTCTGTTATTCCATTCTTTGTTATTATGTTGGAATAACCTGTTTATGCGAAGTACCGCATATTTGGTGAAATTCTTCTGTTATTCCATTCTTTGTTATTATGTTGGAATAACCTGTCTATGCGAAGCACCACATGCTTGGTAAAATTCTTCTGCTATTCCATTCCTTATTATTATGTTGGAATAACCTGTCTATGCGAAGTACCGCATATATGGTGAAATTCTTCTGTTATTCCATTCTTTATTATTCTGTTGGAACATCCTGTTTGTACGTTACGCATGACCTGATTCTGTAATTTATTATTCTGTTGGAACATCTTGTCTGTGCATTTACACATGACCTGGGTCCGTTGTTTATTATTCTGTTGGAATATCCTGTCTGTTCGTTTACGCATGACCTGGTTCCATTATTTATTATTCTGTTAGAATATCCTATCTGTGTATTTACGCATGATCTGGTTCCATTATTTATTATTCTGTTGGAATAACCTGTCTGTGCGATTTATCGTATGCCTAGTGATTTCTTTTGTTATTTCATTCTTTATTATACTCAGTTGGTTAAAGTTTTGGCTTTTAAACTTCATGAAATTAGTGGAATATCCTTGATATTTGTGTTTCATCTAGTATCTTTTCATGAAAATATTCTTCTGAGCATTCTTTAGTTTTACCCCACAAAGCAGTATCATGTTGACAATTTGGACGTTATTGGTTCCTGGATAAATTAATTCTTGAACTTGTTTTATTGAATTCTTATATCATTGTCATCATCCTCATGTTTATATTATGTTGAAAGTCATTTGTGGCCTGTAGTACATAGATGGACTTGGTATGATTATGACCAGGGATTAATTGGTATAATCATGACCGTAATGTTACAAATGATGTGGTAAAAGTCCTCATTGGCCCGTAGTGCATTGATGGACAGTTGTTGGCATGATCATGACCATTGATGAATATACGAATATCCTTAGCCCGTAGTGCATGGATAATTTGTGGTTCTGATACTAATGAATATCCTTGGCCATAGTGCAGGGATGATGTGGATTATTTATTAAGCTGAGTCCCAGCGATAAAAGTGATGAAAAACTTTTTAAATCATAAAAGATAGTAGATTTTATTCTCTACTTGACTCTTTTAATGGATTGCTTGTTCCGCTGCAGTTAAACTTGATGTTTGTTATATTGTATCAGTTTAACACTGTTGAAGGCTAACGATAATTTATTCAGTATTATCTTAATCATAATATTTCTTACTGGGCTAGTTGAGCTCACCCTTTTACTTTCATTATTCTCTTTAGGAAATGAGAACGTAGCAGGGACTAGTCGGAGAACGGAGTGACGGTCCAGATAATAGCATTAATAGTCTTCACTATTCTGTTAAATAGTATGATAATAAATGTAATGATGACTCAATTGAGTGTGGATATTATCTAGATGATAATATTTGTATTAAAACTCACAACATATGTTTTGTCTTATTTTACACGACTGTTGTATAATTAAGTTGTATTTGAATTTTGTACCATGTATTTGACGACTCAAGATAGGTGATGTATACCTATTTTGGGGGCGTCACATAAATTATCTCAACCATATAAATTTAATTTATAATTAAATCATGACTTCTTTTTTTTTCATTATATTCATATATGGGTATAATGTCTAATTATGTCTTTAATTGTATTGTTCACATTATCATATACTGCCTTCGTCCCTTAATATAAGTCATTTTAGAGAAATATTTTTATTCCTTAATATAAGTCGTTTGAGAATTTCAAGTAATCATTAATTGTTTAGTTTACAATATTATCCTCAAGTATTAAATATAACTTTGGTTCTCTCACTATTTTTTGCTCAATAAATAACACTCTTTTTGTAATACAAGGACAATATAGACAATTGATATCATATTTAATGTTATACAATTATTTCTTTAATACTTGTGCACAACTATAAAATAACTTATATTAAGAGACGGATGGAGTAATATGATAGTGCGACAATTATTATTTATTTTACTACAACTCTTTTCAATTTACCATTTGAAGCTTATTCTTACAAAACTATTTCATTAATATTATATGGGTAAATGAGTAAAATTGTTATATTAATAATCAACTAAATAAGATTAGACCTATAATTAATTTGTAATAGTCTCTTTTCTCTCTACAAAAAAACTTACCATCCATATTTTTAGATATAGGGTCAGGGGTGTGCAACAGGTAAATATTGGTTTGAATCGGATCAGTATCGAAATTAGCCAAATTTTGATACCGATACCGGTGCCGATTAGACCAGTATACCAAATCAATTTATAGATTCAGTATCAGTTTTTACCGAATAAATACCGAAAATTAATATAATTATTATTTTATTTTTATTTTTATTTTATTATTATTATTATTATTAATTTTTTATTTTTATAATTATTATTATTATTATAATTAATTATTTATTAATAAAAAATTGGAAAACTGGTATATACCGGTACGTTTCGGTAATACCGAACTATAAAAATTTTATACCGAAAAATGTACTGAAAAATCAGTATATACCAAATTTTTTTACTAAAACCGTACCGGTTCTTTTTATATCGAGCCGACCAGTTCAGTTCGGTCCGAAAAATAAAAAAAAAATCGAAAAAATAAAAAATAATGCACACCCCTTTATAGGGAGGGTCTCTGATCTGCACTAAAGAGACCCTCCCCCAAGTTTTCTTACATTTTCCATTTAATTGTTCTTAGTTTCTCCTTTTATGAAATTTTATTTCTCCTAGTTTGGATTTTTTTTCAATCTATGGATCATTTCTTCACCTAGTTTGAGTTTTTCTCATTCTATAGAGTTTTTTTCATGATCTCTGTGACGCCCACAAAATAGGTATACACAACCCATTCTAAGTCGCCAAATTCATGGTACAAAATTCAAATACAAGCTTCGTTAATACAATACGACAAACGTAAGCTGAGAGCTTTAAAACGAATATTGTCTCGTAAACAATATCCAAACTCAAATAGAGTCCTCATTATAATTATTATCACACTATTTTATAAAATAATGAGGACTACTATAGCCACCATCTCGGACCATCACTCCGTTTCCCGACTAGTCCAAACTATATTCTCATTTCTTAAAGAGAATAATGAAAGCAAAGGGTGAGCTCAACTAGCCTAGTAAAGAATATTATGACTAAGATAATGAAGAAAAAAATTATCGTTAGCCTTCAATAATGTTAAACTGATAGAATACAATAGACAACAAGTTTAACTGCAGAGGAATAAATAATACATTAGAAGAGTCAAGTAGAGTATGATATCTACTATCTTCTATGATTAAAAAGTTCATCATCAATATTTTATCGTTGTAACACAACTCAATAAATAATCCACATCATCGAATTATCCATGCACTATGCGCTAAGGATATTCGTTTGTATCACATCCATGAATTATTCATGCACTACGGGTCAAGGATATTCATTATTATAACATTCACGAATTATCCATGCACTACGGGCCAAGGATATTTGTTAGTATCACCAGTGGTCATGATCATGCCAATCAACAATTCATCTTTGCTCCCTTGGCCGAAGAGAACCCATGGTCATGATCATAACAACAACTGTCCATCAATGCACTATGGCCCAATGAGGACTTTTACTATATCATTTGTAACATTATAGGTCATGGTTATACCGATACATAATTCCTAATCATAATTATATTAATCAACAATCCATCTATGCACAACGGGCCAAAGATGACTTTCATCACAATATAAGCATGAGGATGATGACAATGATATAAGAATTCAATTAAGTGAAAGTAAGGATAAATTTTAAAGATTTATAATTCAATTTATCCAGAGTTCAAGAATGTCCAAATTGTCGACATGATACTGCTTTGTGGAGTAAAATTCAATAATAATATTCACGTATAAAAAATAATTTGGACAAAAAAGAATCAATTTTTATCGTGAATAATACTGTATGTGTGAATAGTATCGTACGTATGAATAGCACCATATGAATAGTACCGTACGTATGAATAGTGTCATATGTATAAATATTACTCTGGCATGAAAAGATTAAAATTTAACAAGAATGTTCAGAAAAATATTTCAGTGGAATGATACTAGATGAAACGCAATTTCAAAGATATTTCACTAATTTCAATGAGTATAGAAGCAATACTTATCAAAATGAGTGTAGAATTCAGAATCTGAAACAAAAATAATATTACTTATATACTACAGAGTATGAAAGAAATATTATTTCTTACGAATATTGAACAAAAATAATATCCCTTACAACTGTTGAACGAAAATAATATTTCTTACGAATATTGATGAAGATAATATTCCTTACGAATATTAAACGAAAATAATATTCCTTATGAATATTGAACGAAAATAAAATTTCTTACGAAAAATAATATCATAATCGAATATGAAATAATCATACCCCTTACCTCAAAAGGAAAGTAATTTCGACTGGTATAGCGGAGATATTCTTGAAGAAAACTTGTACTATTTTCTACACTCAAAGTTTTCTTAAACTCAAAAGAAATACGCTCAATATTATAAAAGAAGAATTCTCTAATTCTGGTGTGATTTTTATTTCTAAACTAAACATCCTATTTATAGGAGAATGGAAGGATACTATTTGAAAATAAAAATCACGGACTACACAGGAGGACAATCACGGGCGCGCATCGGCGGAGGAAAACTGATTTTTTAATTTTTAATATTCATTATTGTGCAATAAAATATTCTAATAAAATGAAAACTTTATATAAAATATAATATATATATATATATATATATATATGTGTGTGTGTGTGTGTGTGTGTGTGATCTGCCTTATACGACAAGCACGACACTTATATATATAACTTATATACTGAGATAACTTTTTATCGATAATTTTGAAAAATGGGTAAGTGGGGGTCCATATAATAAGCCAAATTTACAATAAATACTTTATAAAATACCCCTATATTTATCTCAATTCACTTGGATTCACAAAACACATTTTAATAACATTCATCATTAATATTATAACTCACAATATTAGCAACCAGATCATTCTCAGAAAAAGGGCTTTTCGATAAGGACTTATCTTTATTGGCGCGCAATTAGGTGACCAAACCCAGTTCCTCGACAGAACTTTCTAGACATCGTCAATAATGCAAATAATAATATGAATAACTTTGTCGTCTCAATTATTGATTTAATAATATAAAATATTGTGCAGATGATACTGTGACAATTGAATCAATAATGTGAGATACTATGCAGCAATTACTGTAGCAATAATTGAGTATAACTGAGTGACTTCTCACGTAAGCATCAATAATCAATATCGTGTGCTACTATGCAACCACATGTATTACTGTACTTTTATCACCGGGTATTTCAACAGTTAACGGTAAAACTTTTTCCGTTATTTTTATAAAAATTTATTTCTGTCGTTTTCTAACTCCAAAAGTAATTCTGTTGTGGGGTCCACCAATGATTGTGTCGCCGTACGAATATTCCTTGATAAAATGAATATTTCCCGACCAAACGAATATTTTATAACAACTTGCATACTTTACAAAATTTATAAATATTACCCACAACTATAATATTATATCAAATCCATGTCATAATATTCAAAATGATATTATGAGAAAATTAAATCTGTATTCATAAAAGTTGGGGTCTTACAATCTCTCTATGGATGAGGTTTGATTGACATTAATTGGTGAAGACGTGTCTATCAGATTTTGGTTTGGGGTTATCACGACAGCCTTCTATTCATTACTCGTGCTGAAGAACTACGTAAATCTATATATTTTTGTTTATTAATTAGAAATATTTATGCTCTTGAGTTTCGAGTTTCAAGCTAGTTTCAATTTGGGACGGAAAGAGATATCACCTCGACTCTAATATTTTTATAATTCGATTCATGATGTGCTAAAATTATGTAAAGCAAGTGTAATGCGTCTATTGTAGATTTGCCAAGTGCAGGTCGAACCATAGAGACTAGATTAATTTTAATGTATCTTTAATATCTATTTTAGGCGAATTACAATAAGATTGAGAATAAATTAACTAGAATATGAAAACTAATATTGAGGAAGCAATCTAGGAATCTGAATCTATTAAATAATAAACATAACATTTAATTCAATCTCTTCTATTTTTATAATTTAACTATGATTTTGATCTCCTTTCCATCTAATTTAGTAATTTTATAATTAATGTGGGCAAGTATAGACTATGTGAAAGTCCAATAATAATCTAGAAGAAGGGGTTGAATAGATTATTATCTATTAAAAAATTATCTTAATTAGGCCTTTTTGATTTTTTGTATAATTAATTTGCAACGTTAGAAATTAATATGCAAGACAGTAAAAAATCAATCACACAATGCACAGAGATTTGTCTGGTTCACATCATACATCCCGGGTATGCTGCTACGTCCAGTCCCAAGCTCCTCTCCAGGATTTGAGATCCTATTACTATCAGTAATAAATACTCTTTCAACAGGCGGAGAAGCCTTTACAAAGTTTTATAGTCAAACTTCTAACTGTTCCCAAATAATCTATACAACACAATACAATCGTAAACATTCATCCAACACAATACAATCGTAAACATCCATATAAACCAATAAAATTGTCCAAAGAATTAATCAATCTAAAAGAGTACAAGGCTTTAAAAATCTAAAAAACAAGTCTAGGCGCTCTTCATGGATCATCCAAATTAGGACCCTGTAATTAACAAAAGATTAAAACATATATGTTACATGTGTTGATACTGTTATATGACTTAGTGAAAGCTAAACAATAGACAATGTAGTGAAACATATTAGTAAGATAGTGACTCAGAGACAATAAACATATAAGAGAATGTAGCTAAACAATAAACGATATATACCTGGTCGTCATCCTGATGTTGTGCTGCTGCTTCTGCCGCACCAAAGTGCTGCTGATAAGAGTGGTCGTTGAGCCAAAGTTTTGCACCAATTTTTGGGAGGAAAATTCATACCAGCGACCGATCAGTGACCTCATGCAGTCGCTGATAGTAACTAGCTACTAGAATTCATAGCGGTCGCTAATACTATTATCAGCGATCGGATATAACAGTCGCTGATATTATTGGTTGCAGATAAGCCATTTTTTTGTAGTGTTCCCTCATCAACAAATTGTGATTGTTCATTTTATCATATCCTAACCATGGATATATCGAATCCACGAACCTGAAAATGTGTTCCATGGCATTTCTTTTCTCCCCATTGTATTTTAGAAATTACGGGGGATGCTCGATATGTAGGGTTTCGACATAAAAACGCACAGCGAAATAGAACAATTTAAAGCAATTTTCGAAACCCTAAACATGATCCATGCGAAAATAATTAATTCAGTGGTTAGAAATTATACCGAATATGAAAATGCTTCTAAAATTGATGCGCTCGAATCTCCAACGCAATCCAAACGAAACACGCCTCTACGGTATCCACACAAACGCCCCGCGAACCGTTGTACGATCTGCAGTAAACGAAACTGCGTACTAGCCACCAAAAGGAATGGATTTAGAACTGTTTCTCTCTAGTCTCTCTCTAAGAGCGGCTAGGTTATGATGTTATGATCTTACCCTAAGTGGCTACTATATCAATATAGAGTAGTGTTAAAAAGGGATTAATCAAAAATATATTTTAATAAATCTAGAATTTATATATATAGATATATATATATATATTAT